>CM053791.1:826479788-826517288 GCA_028749045.1 Cupressus sempervirens
ACACAAATACATGTGTGTGTGTGTGTATACACGTATATATCACATACATCCATACATGCATGTATATACGAAGATCACAAGGGCATGACAATGAAGTCCTAGGTCTCCACTGATCTCCACAATCCACAATATCTCTCTGTATATATACATACATAAATACATGAACACACACACATATGTGTGTGTGTGTGTGTATGCGCACACACACACACACACACACACACACACACACACACACACACACACACACACACACACACACACACACACACACACACACACACATGCATACATCTGCATATGCAATTTTATCACTTTAAAAAATTGTATTTGATCCTGCTATCTAGGAACAACTAATTATTTGTATTATTGTACCTAATTTGATGACAATTCTATATGAATTTTTAATCAACCCAGCTAATCAACAACTAGACCTATTTAACTAGGTTATGGCTTGTTTCTTTCTAAATATATTTGCTATGATATGTTTTTGTAAAAAATATTGTGAACTATGCCCATTTTTCCTTGTCTACATTATTTGTGTGCAAGACTTTGAGGTAATTCACTTAGCATGGGTTGACTGAGTTTTATTGTTTCATTATTTGGATTTTGGAATATGTATGCGATTGGATCAATTTTGTTGTGCTAAGATGTAATAAGCACCTTAAAAAAGATTTCTCTATATATATACATAAATGCATAGACACATACATATGTGTGTGTACATATATGTATATATACACATACATGTACATAAAGAGAAGCTTCTCTATATATACATACATACATAGACATAGACATGTGTGTGTGTGTGTATGTATATATACACATACATATACTTAAAGAGAAGCTTCTCTATTCACCAGCTGAGGGAAATATAAAGAGATCTTGAAGGTGATTAGATTTCTTACAAATTTTGAATGTCTTTTCTATTTTCAGAACATAATTATTAGTAATCCTTGCTCTTTATATTTGAAATTACTGAACACCAAAGGGCAAGACATTTATTGATTTTGATACCTCTCTTGGTTGTTCAGTTGGGTATAAGTATTGTTTCAAAAGACACAAAGCCAAATAGCATGTCATAAGAGGACATGTCTCATGTCCACTTCATGTAGAGTGCACAACTAGAAAGGTGTAAATGGGCTTTCCCACTCTAACACCAAATCAACAAGTTACCAAATCCCTAAACTTCTCACAAGGTTATAACTAGTTTAAATCCTCCAAATGCTAAAGAAAACAAGACTACCAACTTCTTCAAGCACCCATGGTCTAAGGATCAAATTCTTTCAAATTATGGCTATAGGACTTAATTCCCACAACTAGGCCAACGTGACAAAAACACAAAAATGGTTTGCTCCAATGATTCTAAGGCATGAAATGGACTTAGGACATCCACATAACACAAAATACATCACTGGTTTGATCCCCACACTTCCACAATATATCAAACCCAAATTCACCTAGTAGCCCTATTAGGCCTCCTTAAGAGGTTTTTGGTGTCTAACTTCCAAAAGTCCCAAACAAACCTTAAAAAAACAGGTTTCCAAATACCCTTTTTAGAGTTATATCCAATCCCAAAGCACTGGGACTCAATTCCACTCGAGCACTCCCTTTCCTTCACTAAGCAACATAGTCCTAATTGGCCTAATTAGGATTGGTTTACAAAGCAACTATGGGAAAGTGGGGTCATTGAAACACACCCAACACTCAATAATGTCTATTCACCTTCCTTCCCTCCAATAGGTCTCCTTCTCCTATTACAGTTCAAACAACACACTCACGAGGTCAAATCCTCATAAGCACTTGACCTAGGGATGGTTAGGAAAAATAACAAAACAAATTTCCTAGTCTTGAAACCCTGGAATCACTGAGAGGACCCATCCAACTATCATTCCCCAAGAGGCCATTAAAAACCAACCATGGGAGTCACAACTAATGGGCCCATCTTTGAAGCTTGCACAAAATTGTTGTCCTACAAACCCTCCTGTACAAAAAATGGAATACCTTGAACAAAAATCCACACAAAATGATGAAACCAAGAGAAATGGAAAGGTAAGACAAAAATATTCTTTAAATAATCATCTGATCATGCCTGCCAATCCGTACAGTTTGGACAAAGTACAAGAAACCAGTAAAATTGCTTCAAAACTGAAAAATCTCTTATTGCAGCTTCTCCCAATCCATACAATTTTCCCTTTGTGACCTCACAAATGAGGTATTTATGCTTCCTACATCCAGCCAAACCAAAATCCACTATTGTTTGAATAGTTACAACTCCTTTTCAACTAAGTTGCATTTTTTTAATCAACTTATACAATTTTGCACAAAAAGTGCAACTTTTGCAATTTTTACAATTTTTCAATTCTAAGACTTGGAAAAGGTTCCAACTTATTCAAAAACAAATAAAAACACGTAATCCTAGGCTATCTTAACCAAAAAATAAAAAAGACCTAATTTTTCCCAACTAGCAACTTTGGCTTATAACTTGCCCAAAGTGACCTAGGCATACATGAAGGTGTCTTTTCATTGCAACCATGATTTTTTCATCCAAGACTTATTTATCCTAGCCTAATTAGGTGAGAAACCAAAACATTAAACCCAAATCTACAATAGTTCCTTGGTGCTCTACACCACCACTCATGATATGACTGTTAATACAAACAATTATTAACCTTATACTAATTATTTTAGTTAATGCTTAACCAAACATGGTTTATATTAAGTGTTGATCTATATAAACATAAATGCATCATTTGCTTGATCATATTATGACTTAATGTGAATGCATCCAATCATTACTTGGATGATATGATGCACGAGATCTTTACTCAATCACCACGAGATAATATAATATGTAAGTACAGATTTTTACATACTCAGTTTGGTACAAATAGTTTCAATTGAATGCAAGGATAATTTATTGTGTGCATTCAAGACATGAATGATTAATTTAATTTAGCACAAGTACTATGCAAGTGTGCATGTATGCATGCAAAGTCATTCACATGGTGAACTGATATACATACATATATGCACATACGCATACAATCATCATAATTAGTTATCCTTGAATTTGACCAAAGCTATTATATATCAACACAAGATACATGTTTATAAGGAAAAGAAATAAGAACATTTACGTAGGTACCTCTTCCCCCCTTGAAGAAAATTGCAAAGGAAGGGCACAAAGATCACAAGGGCATAACATGGCAACAAATTGCAGTGATCACAAGGGAACATTGACAAAATCCTAGATCTTCACTGATCTCCACCAACTTTTAGAGCTCTCCACCCTCATTCGGAGCTCTCCACCCTCTTTCACATGCAAGTCTCCACAATCGATCAAAGCAAATGGGGAATGATCAATGTCATATTTTTTTTGTTTTATTTTGTTTATAATCCACAATCCACAATCCACGAGATCACTTTGTATATATACATACATACATATATACATAGACACATAGATATGTGTGTGCATGTATGCATATATACATACAGACGTACATACATACATATATAGATACACACACATACATGAAAGTAGTAATGCACTTTCTAAGAGTTTACAATTGTTTGACAAAATTAATATTTTACAAGAAAATGCACCTAAAGAACTATTAGCTCAAAAGCAAGAGCAAGGTGTTGAAATAGTACAGAAAATGCTTGACATGAGAGGTCTGCAAGTAAGGGTGTTGACCAATCTTGAAAACTTGATTGTTGAAATGAAAGCTATTGATGATCAAACACCTATGCCAGAGTTACAACACGATGTGAAGTTGATTTTAGATATGGTAGAGGTAGATATTCAAAAGTTTGATAATCAAAATTTAAGGCATGAGAGAGAAGGAGAAGGAGTGGCTTTAGAAATAGACTGCACCACAAAAACAACAACTAGACAACATAGAGGATATTATGGGAGCCATTGGATAGAATCTAGGAAAGTGTTGTGGTAGGTACTATGACATTGGAATCACTTGCAAGTGTCTTTGAGAATTTACAGTCCAAATATCAAAAGGACCACAAGTTGTGCAATTTGTCATGTATTGCATCTACATTTTCTTATAAGAGTGTTTCAAGTATTGACACAGTCTCCCTGTAATGATCCCAAGTTTCAAATGCTTATAAGAGTGTTTCAAGGTTAGGAACCACTTCAACATCCTTTGCATGGTTTAGAGGTAATGTCATTGTGGCAGAGGCTTTTGCAAGGGAACGAGCCTCGTGATTATGGCATTTAGATAGAAGCATAACTTGTTTCTTCAACTCCTTACACTCAGCTATTTACTAAAGTTATTCTTCTAGTAGTGATAATAGCTGCTAAAAATTCTTGGGGGCCAAGGGACCCTAAACCTATGCTATGTTTTTTGGAGACATGGGATAAGTTACTATCGGCTTCAATACTTCATAACATTCTGGATCATATAGTAATGCCAAATTAACAACAATAATAGATACTCGAGATCCTCGTAGGGAGAGTGTGCCAATACATGAATGGTTACACCATTGGCTTCCATTGTTGGCCCATCGTATGGATCCTTTATATCCAACCATTCGTTATAAATTGGGGAATGCGCTTCATGCCTAACATGCAAGTGATGCATTTGTATATGCAATTTTATTACCTTGGAAAATTGTATTTGATCCTGCCAGCTGGGAACAACTGATTGTTCATTTTATTGTACCTATCTGATGACAATTCTACAAGAATTTGTAATCAACCTAGCTAATCAACAACTAGACCCATTTAATTGGGTTATGGCTAGTTTCTTTCTAAAAATATTTGTTATGATATGTTTTTGTAAAATTTCTTGCGAACTCTACCCATTTTTCCTTGTTTACATTATTTTTGTGCAAGATCTTGAGGTAAGTCGCTTAGCATGGGTTGAGTGAGCTTTATTGTTTTATCATTTGGATCTTGGAATATGTATGCAGTTGGATCAATTTTTCTATTGTGCTCAGATGTAATAAGCACCTAAAAAAAGTTCTCTAAGATATACATGTTTAGAAGGAAATATAAAGAGATACATGTCTAGAAGGAAAATAAAAGAATATTTATGTAGCCCTTGAAGAAAATTTTAGAGCAAGTGCACAGAGATCACAAGGACATGACATGACAACAAAACCATAGAGCAAGGTCACATAGATCACAAGGGCACGCCATGACAACAAAATCACAAAGCAAGGGCATGACAATAAAATCATAGAGCAAAGACACAATAATGAAATGCAAAGATCACAAGGGCACGACAATGAAATCACAAAGAAAGGGCACACCAATGAAATGCAGAGATCACAAGCTCATGACAATGTTCAAAGCTCTCCATGTTAGGATTAACCTCAGACAAAAATAACAGTTACATGCAAATATAACCAATATCAGAAAATAATAGATCACACCATAAGAGAACAAAAGACACAAAGATTTAATGTGGTTCACCCAATCCCTGGGCTACGTCCACCAACACCAAGTTCAATATTTTTATTATCCAATGATTACAATCCGCAATCCCTTACAGCTCAATATCGTTGCAAGAAGTTACAATATCATCATACATTATGAAATCCCTAACCTTAAGCCTTTTTATACAAGCTTTTGTCGCTTACAAAATTAGGGCTAGAATAAGTCATCTAATAGAAAAATAACAACTGACACCTTTTACAATATAAGATCATTTTTGGTGCATTGCCCTAGGACCTCGTAGGGGAGTTGCCCCTTGGCCTCATCTTGGGGGCATTGCCCCCAAACCCTTGTAGAAATAATCTAGGGAGAAATCGTGCTGAATAAACCTTCGAGTCTGATTAGGCTCCACATCACAATAGTCTGCCCTCGTTCGAAGCTCTCCACACTCTTTTACGCACAACTCTTTGCATCAAAACAAGTGTGGAATGATTTATGTCGTGTTTTTTTTAATACTCACATGGGCATCGTAATTATGACGCCAAATTCGATATTGTGATGGTGTCGAGGATAATTGCAAAAAAAAAAAAGAAAAATCACCACAAATTACACTACCATCGGAGTTTGACTCCAAATGTTGTAGTGTGGCTAGTCCTCGATGGCTCCCCCTGTTGCTCTTTCTCCTACACAACCTTCCTCCATTCTAGATCCTACGTGGCTTTTCTCCTAGTTAGATCTAGTGATCTTGCTTTCTAGGTTAGGGGAAATAAAGTTAAAGAGACGAATGATAATGTCGTTGATGGGTGGGCTCCTCCTAAAGCCCCCACCAACCCTGCTTATGTATGGGGCCATGATGATTGTGAACCTCCCCCCTTGGCTAGTACTAATCTTATAGGCTAAATGTTGCTTTCTCTATTTATTTTTTTATGAATATTGAAGTGTCCAGCCTTTGGCCATTTGAACTCTCATGGGGCGACCTTGTGTCCCTGACCCCTTTTTTTGTGAATATGTAACTTTATATTTAATTTAATAGAAAGGGACTATTCATTAAAAAAAATCCCTTTTATTTAAAGAAAATTTAATGCATGTTAGGCTTTTCTCCCTAAAACAAATTTGAATATTTCAAGCCACATTTCAAACTTCTAAATGACTCCAAAACACAATTTAAACATTAAAAAGTTAGTACCCAATGATTTTCCCTCTTCTTTACTGGTAAACTATACTTAAGTACCTTATTAGACCTTAATGTTGAGATCAACTTTTTTCTTCACCTAAATTAGGCTTGTGAGGCATGTTGATTCCTTAATCCCACTTAGGTATGGCTACTTAGGTGCCTTGTCTATGTGACATGGTAGGTAGAATTACTTCTCTATATAAGTGTCTCCTTCAAATTAATTTTTCATTCTCACTAATACACCAATCTTCTCCTTTGTTTTACATTTTGTCTCTCATTTGTTATTTCTCTATATAGACACCTCCTTAATATTATTTTTCAATCTTACTAGTCCATTGCTTTACATTTTGTCTCTCATTTGTTATTTTCAATTGTCTAGTCCCACTTGCATTCTCCTTATGACAAATCTTAGAAAAATAATCTATTAATTAAAATTCCCTTACAACTAGGAATATACCAAATAATTAAAATGTCCCTAAAAGTAGCTTAAATCACACCATTAAATTATAAATTTAGAAATACAAATATTTATTAAAAATAAACAATACAAAAATCCTTCTTAACCAAAATATTTCATAACATTTTAAATACCATAAAGCCTTATAAATAAAGCTACAGTGACATATAATTTTCACAACAATAAAAACCCAGAAAACTAAGAATACAACAAATATTTAAAAATTCTATATAAAAAAAAGTATTAAACAATTAATTAAAAAATAAAAATGTGTATTAAAAATAATGGCCATAAGTCATAATGATCTAGATGTACACGAACATGAATTTTGAGAAAAACGGTAACAAAAATCCCATGGCAGGCGGAATCAGTAGGCGGGCACGCCGTTGATTTGACAAAATACGTGGTCCGCAAACATAGGCCTCCATAGGGAATATATAATACAGCATAGAACAAGGAATATGCTAATTAAAATTCCGGAGACGACGGTCACGATTCTTCCACGTGTCTCAACATCGTAACGCCTGTGGGGTAGCTCACCTGTGAGTCAAGAGCTGTGTATTGATATTAAAGCACTGCGGGTGTGGAGAAGCATTCTTATCTGATCAGAGGGTTTTCGTGGTTTTGTTTTCATCGATTTGGGAAGAATGGCGACTATTCAGAAAGTGAAAGCGATGCAGATTTTTGACAGCCGTGGCAATCCGACGGTTGAGGTATGTGCCCTGTTTGTTGGATTCTCCATTATGCAGGACATGAATTCTCAGCATTTGTTTTGTACCACATCTGTTCTTCTTGCCATTTTGTATAGATTCTCCAAGTCATTGTATATTCGTTATCAACTTAGATTCGCATTATTAAGCGCTGCCGCTTTTGAGACTGGTTTAATTGTAAGGTTGAAGCTCTGTAAGCTATTTTACCTTGTGAAGTTAGGGCAGTGAGGTTGTGATTTCGATTCATGTATTATGTTTGAGCTATCATGTTTTAAGCTTGTTTGATCCTTGAACCCTTATACTATAAAATGATTTCTCGCTGGATCGTTTTAATGGACGCAGACTTGTGGTTGTTATTCGTCGAGGATTGCCTTTTGAAGATTTAATTTTTATGATAGAACTAATTCGTTTATGAAAGATAATAACTATGTGAAATATATCCATTTAATATAGTATACCATAGTCGAATCTCAAAGCAAAGTTTCGATCTTTGATGAGGGAGTCATACTGACATCCATTCAGCTGAGATAATTGCTTAGCATACCGTATCAAAGATAAGTCTCAAGATTTCATTTTTAATGAGACAATCAAACATAGAACCATGTTGAGAGGTCTTAAAATTTCTTTTGTTATTTCAATTCTCCCGGGATTTGGAATTTCTACCTTCTCAGAAATTTTAAATGTGATATTGTACTTAATAGGGGTTTAGGGTTATGTCTTTTATGTTGGGTTTACCTTTGGTTGTATAAATCTAATGTTTGGACTGGAAAAAGAGTGTTTTGCCTGATTGATGCCTTGGCAACATGGCCTTTTGGTTAGTTATGTCTTTTATGTTGGATTTAGTTTTAGTTGTATAAGTATAGTATACCATAGTCGAATCTCAAAGCAAAGTTTTAGTTGGATATAGTATACCATAGTCGAATCTCAAAGCAAAGTTTCGATCTTTGATGAGGGAGTCATACTGACATCCATTCGGCTGAGATAATTGCTTAGCATACTGTATCAAAGATAAGTCTCAAGAATTCATTTTTAATGAGACAATCAAACATAGAACCATGTTGAGAGGTCTTAAAATTTCTTTTGTTATTTCAATTCTCCCGGGATTTGGAATTTCTACCTTCTCAGAAATTTTTAATGTGATATTGTACTTTTTACAATATTAAATGTGACATTGTACTTAATAGGGGTTTAGGGTTATGTCTTTTATGTTGGGTTTACCTTTGGTTGTATAAATCTAATGTTTGGACTGGAAAAAGAGTGTTTTGCCTGATTGATGCCTTGGCAGCATGGCCTTTTGGTTAGTTATGTCTTTTATGTTGGATTTAGTTTTAGTTGTATAAGTCTAATGTTTGGAGTGGAAAAAGAGTTGTATAAATCTCATGTTATGTCTTTTATGTTGGGTTTACTTTTAGTTGTATAAATCTAATGTTTGGACTGGCAAAAGAGTGTTTTGCCTGATTGATGCCTTGGCAGCATGGCCTTTTGGCATAAGGTTATATTAGTTATGTCTTTTATATTGGATTTAGTTTTAGTTGTATAAATCTAATGTTTGGACTGGGAAAAAAGTTATATAAATCTAATGATATGTCTTTTATGTTGGGTTTACTTTTAGTTGTATAAATCTAATGTTTGGACTGGAAAAAGAGTGTTTTGCCTTGGCAGCACGGCCTTTTGACATAAGGTTTTATTAGTTATGTCTTTTATGTTGGATTTAGTTTTAGTTGTATAACCTCGTTGCCATGCAGTTATAAAATATTAAAAGTTATAGATTTATATAGCCTACAAAGACAAGTTCGCCAGTCATCTTCTCTAGGACCTAAGAAATACCAAATGTATCTAGTATAGGCTATAACAAAAATAATAGTGTAGAGTTTGCATGCAATTTCCCTCTTTATAACCTTGTCTTCTGCCAGACTACATTCCATCTATCTTGTTTGAAATATAAATCGGTCCATTTTAGTGTTTTTGATATCTTGTCACATTTTTACAGGCAAGAGTTGCTTCATGTCATGTACTGGAACCTGGTGATTGATACCTCATAGAAGCCTAATTTTCCACTTTGAATATTGTGGATAGAAATTGACAATACAATTGAGGTTTAGAGCAATATACATAGCATCAGTCTTAGAAGGAGGATTTGTATCTTCTGTTCTGAAGAGCATGTGCATGCCAACAAATTGTAGATATTGGCAATTAAAGTAGACCTATTTTCTTTTGTCCCAGTGCTATCCATTTCCATAGAACTACCTTTAGTGGTCAGTTTTGATTATATACATTCGTGGTCACAAGCCCGGGAAATTATTTTTTCTGATATATTTTGACCATAAAATAGGATGCTGTCTATAAGTTTGACTTTTGTGTCAATCCAGTGAAGGCTTGCAAGTTGTTTAATCGAATTTTGTAGTAGTATCTTATGCATATGGGATGGTAATATCATATTTAATTGTATAATTTACACTATTTCTCAAAGATATGCTATTGTACCAAAAATAAAATATTATACATACAAAAATTAGATTAATAACCATAAAATGCTCAGGAAATTTTGTCATGATTATCTAGTGCCCGATCTTATGTAGAATATAAGACATCAGTCAAATTGTAGAATATTTTTGGGAAAAATGACCATATTTCCAAGTTAGAAACCATGTAACAGAGTTTTCAAATTATAGAGTCCATGTTTTCTAGGGAAATTTGCTGGCTTTGCAATGCGAGCCAGGTAACACTTAACAGACAAATCTTCCACTCCATTTGATTGGAGATTGCTTAATTTTTTTTGTTAATCATGTTGACAAGTAATGCAGCACTTCCATTTTTAGGTCTGAATGAACTCAAGACTTATGGCTAGCTTTGAGTTTAATATTCTCCCCAAGAGGGTTCATATGCTATTGTTATGGTTACACATTTTTTGTTATCTCCTTGAATTTAGGTGCAAGAGTTCCAGATGCTATTGTTATCTTTGTGTCAACTGTCAAGATCTTTGAGTTTCTCTCTGACAAATGCTGTTGCTGTATTGGACCAAGTTCTGAGAAACTCTCATTAAAATCTCTCTTTATTGTTCAATGTTTATGGATGCTTTGCAAATAATTCTTCTGATAATAAGGAATCTGGGATTTATTGATTTTTATCTATATTTTCATCCTTCTAAGCTGTTGTGAGGTGGTTCAAGCAAGGACATCTAGTTGATCCGAGTGCCCTGATTTTGTATACAATGGGGTACAAGTTAAGTCAATATTAGTCAGTATTAGTTTCATATGTATATAGACTTGGCATCGAATTGAAGCTGAATACATACAAGAGAAGTTCAAATTTTCACATGCTTTCACCTTTCCACTTTATTCAATGTGTCCACAGATTAAGTTTTGACTGTTTTGTGTTTTTGCATAAGGGTATCTTTTTTATACACATGCACTGTTTCCTTCGGCATTCAGTTTGATCAATCTTTAATTCAAATTGACATTTATTTTATCTGTATGCAGGTAGATATTGTTCTCTCCGATGGTTTCCTTGCCAGAGCAGCAGTTCCCAGTGGTGCTTCTACTGGTAAAAATGATTCGATTTCGATTACTAGTTTTGGGCTATTGTTAAATCATATAGTAGTGTTGAATGTACTAGATATGACTTTCTTAGGCTCTCTAAAACAACGACTTTCTTTTGTGAATAATCAAACAGGTGTTTATGAAGCATTGGAGCTTCGTGATGGAGGAAAAGACTATCTTGGAAAAGGTGTTTCGAAGGTGTGCTTTGGAACCAAAATATATAATCTATAATAAAAATGCTTTATTCCCAACTAGGAATCCTTTTTAAAGTCAGTGCTTTGACATGGTCTAGAAGTTGGAGCTAGGTTTGTCTAATATTTGTTTGGCTTCTTTCAAATTCTTGGGTATTACTCACAATTTCACAAAGCTTGAATATCTCTTTTGGTCTTGTCTCTTCTGGTAGACTAGTGACTATCTGCCATTTTTCTTCAAAAGCAGTGTTGGATTGTATGGTTGGTTTGTTGAATTCATCCAAACTCCATTTGGTTTTGTGGCAGGCTGTGTCAAATGTCAATACAATTATTGGACCTGCTCTTATTGGCAAGGTATGCGAACTTGTTAATGATTGGCTTTGTTGTTTACTAATAAGTGCATATTTGTTTAGTGTTATGCTTTCTGGGTGCCCAGATGTTATATTGATACTTAATACTTTTCAATTGTTTTCCTCTCAGGATCCAGTTGATCAGACTGGAATTGATAACTTCATGGTACAGACTCTTGATGGAACCCAAAATGAATGGGGCTGGTGCAAACAGAAGGTATGTTTTATCTTATGAAGTATTTGATTTTCTTATACATTATCCTTCTACTAGAAACACATGGCAATTTGAATAAATACTAACTTTATATCGATGGAAATAAATTTGAACAGCTTGGAGCAAATGCTATATTGGCAGTATCTCTGGCTGTTTGCAAAGCAGGGGCTCATGTGAAAAAAATTCCACTTTATCAGGTAACTTTTTTGTTGACAGTTTTTTGCTTACAAGTAATGTTTACAATCTTTTGGTATGGTAACAAAGTCACCGTTTGAAAAAAGGCCCAATGTTTTGTGGTTGAACATTTTGCTTCTGAGATGTAAATGGAAGAAAGTCTTATACTCAGACTTTTCATACAATTGTTTCGTATTTTTGAGTATCCTTCTTCAGTTCTTAGTAGGGAAAATACATCCCTCTTGGTTGAGGGTTGTTTTTATTGATGATTATTTCCTTGCTTTAAAAGCTGTAACTGGAAAACAAAAAGAAAACATGGCATTATATGCCATGAGTATTTTGTTGGTCTATTGGGAGTATGTATCCTAAAATCTAGTGATCATGCTATGCAGCACATTGCTAATATTGCTGGCAACAAGAACTTAGTGATGCCTGTACCTGCCTTTAATGTCATCAATGGAGGCTCACATGCAGGCAACAAACTTGCAATGCAGGTATGTTTTTTATTTAAATGATTCATTGGTCAGCATTCCTCTTAAAATTCATATTGCTGACGTGTTTGTGAGCTTTATGTGAATTTTACAGTATATTGTGTCTAATGACATTCATTCCATCATTATGCAGCATATGCCTTACTGTTTCTAAATATAGCATGCTGGTATTTTATTGTTTAGTTTTATTTTCTAACTGTACATAACATTGGTCACGCAGGAGTTCATGATCCTTCCTGTAGGCGCTTCTTCATTTAAAGAGGCCATGAAAATGGGTTCAGAAGTATACCACCATTTGAAGGTATAGCATGCGACATACTTTTATTTATAGCCTAAATGTTGAACACGCGAATTACAGAGAGAATGCAATGACCTTCCTTTCAATATCTAACCTTGAGGATTCGTGTTGATCTGAAAAATTGTTAAATTGATGATATGCCAGGCTGTGATCAAGAAGAAGTATGGTCAGGATGCAACAAATGTTGGTGATGAAGGTGGCTTTGCTCCAAATATTCAGGTTTCTTTTTATTAATTTGATATTTTGCTTCTGTAAAGTCTATCTTATTATCTATTTCGGGGAGGAAGCTTTATCATATTCGAATCTTATTCATTTGTAACTCTTTTTGGATATCTTTTTAATGAAAAACAGGAGAACAAAGAAGGGCTAGAACTACTTAAAATTGCCATTGAGAAGGCTGGATACACTGGCAAGGTTAGCATAATTATCTCTTGCCTTCTGGAGTTTTCTTTTGTATTGTCACATTAGCTGGGATATGGTCAAATAATGCTGCGTATCTTGGATTGTCAGGTTGTCATTGGTATGGATGTTGCCGCATCTGAGTTTTATGGTCAGGATAAAACATATGATTTAAACTTCAAGGAGGAGGTAGCTATCAAACTTGCCTCAGTAACGCCAATGTATTTTCTGTGGCAAATAATTTTGTTGAATTATGAGATTACTCTTTCAGTACATAACAATAACTTTCTGTGTGTTAGAACTTGACCCAATATTTTGTGTTTTTTTGCTATGTTGATAATATTTAAAATGAGGGTCCACATTTGCATAAACTGGGGCTGTAAATGTGCTTCTAAGGCATTCTTAGTGCTCTTCCAGTTAATCCGATAATTGGAAACATTAAATCTAAATGTCCAGAGGATCATTTCTTTTGACAAACAGCTTCTTTAACGTTCAATGGTATTCAATAACCCTCTCTTTGTATGTTTGGGGTAGCCACAATCATTTCTATTTGTGGCTATTTGTGCAACACTGAAAAGCAGATATGTACCTGCAGAAACTGGGTTATAATTGGGAATGTGATTTCAAGGTGATCTTAGTGCTTTTGCCATGTTGTCATTTATTGAATTAGTGGATCTGTATGCCCTAGAATAAAATAGACGTGATGATTTCTTGTTGATCGTGATCTATTAAAGGACCAATAGCATCTCACTGTAGCTGTTATTACTTCCTTTAACCTGGAAGAGCATACCATTGTTTAAAGGTAAAAATGTGCATTTTATATGTTACCCTTCCATCAGACAGTAACCTCCAAAACTCTTTTTGGGAATTCATTGTTGAAGCGTCTTCCATTGCTATCCTCAACTGTGCATCTTCAAGGCACCTTTTTCTATCACTGCTGAGCATGTTGTTCCCAGTTGATTATTTTTTTCATTCTTTGTTGCGTGTTTATGCTTATCCATAAATGTTTGGAGACATTGTTCTTTGTTGTTACCAACTATCATTTGATCGTATACTTTTTGCTTCCTGTTTATGGTCTAGGTGACTATCTCGTAGAAAACTGTGGTAGTTTTTAAGAGGGTTATAAACATTTGACTGTTCAATATTATAATTTTTTAATTTAAATGGAGAATTTGAATGAATTCAATTATTTTAGTTCCATGACCATGGGCATATGGTGGCTGCAGAATAATGATGGTAGCAATAAGATATCAGGATCTGAGCTGATCAAGCTGTATGAATCATTTGTTGATGAATATCCAATTGTATCAATAGAGGATCCATTTGATCAAGATGATTGGGAACACTATTCCAAATTCACAGCTACCATTGGAGAGAAGGTTCAGATTGTTGGAGATGATTTATTGGTGACTAATCCAAAGGTACTTTTTTGGGCAACTTAACTTATGTGTTGAATGTAATTCTGCTGCTTCTCTTTCACAAATCTATGATTCAACACTAAGCTAAATTATTTTATATGACCCAGTCTTAACATAGACCGTGACTATGTGAGTATTGATTGAGCATTCAGTACTACAGTCTTTTTTTATTTCAATTGTCAATTTTCTTCATTAATGGTTATTGAACATCGGAGCAGCGTGTTGCAAAGGCAATCAACGAAAAATCATGCAATGCTCTTTTGTTGAAGGTGAGTTGATTATCCTTGCCTTCTTACAGTTGGAAATTTCTGTTGCCACAATGTGATGCCTGAATATTGTTTCAACCATTTTTGCAGGTGAACCAAATTGGTTCAGTAACTGAGAGTATTGAAGCTGTAAAAATGTCGAAGCAAGCAGGATGGGGAGTAATGACAAGTCATCGCAGGTATTGATTGTAATGTCTTCTTAGGTTTTCTTTGTTGTCCATTGCGAAAAGTAAAAATGCTTCATATACAAAATTTATATTTATGTTTAAAGAATGCTTGTCTGACTGCATGCAGTGGGGAAACTGAAGATACCTTCATTGCAGATCTAGCAGTGGGATTGTCTACGGTAATATTTGCATTTTGCTTTTGCTGTATAGCGTCTCAGATTTTCTATTTGAAATAAGCACATTTCCACAAAATAATACCGTCACAAATGTGGCGCAATTCATGAATTCTAGATGAAGCTTGATAATTTTGAGCATGCTTTTCTGCAGATGGTATACACACGCATCCAAATACCCATGCTATACAGGCTAAGATAAAATTTCTAGTTTCTGAGCAATTATTATGTTTGTGTTTTCAGGGCCAAATAAAGACTGGTGCTCCATGTCGATCTGAGCGACTTGCCAAATATAATCAGGTACTTAATACTTTATTAAGGAAATGCTAACAAATCTCAGATTAGGTAGTGTATTTTTATTGTATCATTTCGGCATCTGTATTTAGCTAACTTCAGTGCTGTTTCTTTTGCAGCTTTTACGAATTGAGGAGGAATTGGGTTCAGCTGCTGTCTATGCAGGTGCAAATTTCCGCAAACCTGTAGAGCCATACTAAAACAAGGAATGCAATATGCAATCAGCATTCCTGAAAGTTTTGTCGTTGAGCAATAGAAGAGTGTCTCACAATAAGCAAGATGCATTAGGTTTGAATAAAAGGGCAGCAGATGAATTTGTTATATGACTCTTTGTATTGCTTCTTATATTTGAAGCAAGATTTCGTTACCCAAAATTTTGCACCCAACCTTTAAAGTTGGTCCAGCATGCTGCTAAAATAGTTTCCAAATTAGTTTTTACTTGTACCAGAAATTTGTTTTGAACATAGAACTTTGGATTTACTAGTGGTAAAATTTTTGGAGTATATTTTCTAGAAAAGGAGAATTGACATACGGTCAATGCTCAACATATTGAAGGTCTAGATTTTATGAAATTCGTTCTTAGAAATGAATTTTGGCTTCTAGTGTTTTGAATTCCTCTGAGCTCTCACGACTTAGCTAAATTTCAACGTGGGTTTTATTACTGAACAGTAACTTGATGGCAGTATCTTGGTAAGTGGTGATTTATGATAGATCCTAACCAAGGCTGAAAATGTAGAGTTTAAGCAATATAAAAAAGGGGTAGAATGCAATTTTTCCAAAAATATGGATGGCAATGAGCTATACTTCTTTGGGTTGCATTTTTTCTTTCTGAGATTCTCACGTTGGCCTATAGCTGTGATTTTGGACTTTTAGTCTGCTAATGGTGATGTCAGAACAAATGGGAAGAAAAAAAAATTTGATTGTAAAGGAAATGCAATTGAAATTATAATTTGTAATCAAACCCTTGAAAGGCCTAACCATAGAACAGACATTATATGAAAATCTATCACCTAAACGATGTTACTACAAAATTTCCACTGGTAGTTGGTAACCTTTTATGGTAATATCCTCTAGGCGATAGATTTTGTCCAATAAGACCAATAAAATACTCATGCATATAATAACTAACTCTTTGTGAAACTCTTGAAAAGGCCATGTGATATTTGGTTATTGCAGATAAACATTTGCACATCTCCAGCATCACTCACTACTTTAATCCAAACAAATCTTCCCCAGAACACAACATGGAGTCCACCAAATATGTTTATAAGCTATCTAAACAAGTTCCCTTGCAACTATACACACAAGTGCTACATTTGTCACTATTTGGACCGCATTATGTGGCCCAACCTCCTCAATAACATCCTAAAGTCAACATCCTTTTGATGTCCTGAACTATCAATAGTCTTGAGAAAAAATGGCCCTTATGTGCTTGTAATGATGATATTGATGAGTGGATGATTCCTAATGTTCGCTCACACATCCATGATGATGTTACAACCATACTCCTCCCAAACATGTCTTAAGTTCTCATTCTCTAAAGAAATCTTGGCATACTCTTTATCCAAGACTGTAATTTTTGCTCACCTAGTGGCACAAATGACGGTCCTCTTCCCCTTGCCACCAGCGGCATCATCTCCTTATAATAAGGAGACCGTGTCACATGAAGAGGTGTGCATTTGGAAAAAAAATATCAAAACTGAAAATAACCTGCAGCACTAGTACGGGCTTAGAACCAGCTTTCTGACAATATCTTGTTTGCAAAAAATGGAGTTTGGATGAGCAAGTTACAACAAAAAAATCACACGTAAGTTAAAAAAGAGTTGGAAGGGCACAATAAAATAAAAATTACCGCCTTAAGATCCATGCCAATGCCATTTGAAGGCATGCCCACCAGTACCAAGATTACTCGAGAAGCATGCCAATTTCATACAAAATTGTCTTAATTTTTGTGCCAAAAACCTTGATTTGTGCACAATTTTTTTTTGATATGTGTGCCAAAAAAACTCAAGTTGTGTGTCAAAATCTTGATTTGCATGCCAAAAAATTCTTGATTTGTAGACCAAAAAAATCTCGATTTGCACACCAAAAAGCTCAATTTCTATACCAAAAATCATCAAATCACTACCTTAGGAAATGTGCTAAATTTTGGAACAATATTTTTGCCCCAAATTCCAACTGTGTCCAAATTGGACAAATTGTATATGAAAAAAGGGGCTTTTGAGTGCTCTGAGTTCAATTATGAGGTCCATTTGGGCTCAAAGTGCACCAATAAAAAGTGACCCCCCAAATCCAATACAAAAAAACTCTAAAAATGAACCTCTAAAAGAAAAAACATAGATATGAAAGCTAAGCCAAATGTCTCATTAATAAAATAGGGGCACGAAGATTTGGAGCTCTGATATTATGTTGAAGTTGATAAAAGCTCAACTGTACAGCTCCCAAGAATCACCTGCATGCAAACACCTATCACAAAAAAAGAAGAAGAAAGAAAAGCTATGGAGGTTGGAATTCGAAGATCCATAGATGATACATTCTTGATGAGCAAAAAGAGAAATTGATGTTATCAAAAAGTGAATGAATAAATTACAAAGAGATCAATTTTTATAAAAGGATATCAAAACCCTAATAGATAAAACCTAGGTTGCATGATAATAATTAATAAAAGAGTTAGTTATTATATGCTTGAAGTTTAGCTAAAGTAAACTAGAGATAATACATGGTTTAATAATTAAATCAAAATGATTTGATTAATAATACAATATCTTATCTCTAGTTTACTTAAATTAAACTTTAAACCTACAATAATTAATTCTTTAATTAATTATTCTCATGCAACCTGGGTTCTATTTGATAGGGTTTTGATCTTCTTTTATAAGGATTGATTTCTTTGTAATTTATTCATTTACTTTTGATAATAGCAATTTCTATTTTTTTCTCATCAAGAATGTCTTATCTATGGATCTAAAAAAATCCAACCACCATAGCTTTTGCTTTTCTCACTAAAATAAAGTGCCACTCTATTGCATTTTTGGATTTTGCGCATCTTTGTGTTTTGTTGTACTCACACTATATTATAAAGTACCTTGGAGGGGCTTCATGTTGGCTATATTCAATTTCTTTCTTTGTCAAGTGAGTGTTCCTTCCACTACATTAGTCTCATGATGTGTCAATGACACGTGCCATTCTAGGTGTTTGTACTTCTTTTGCACCCTTGGTATTCCTGATTCTTCTTTCTGTAGAAGATATTGCATTTAGTTTCAATGTTCATGTCTTACCTCTCAAAATTATAGGGTGGCTATGTTGGTTATATTGTTTTTTTGGTTCGATGGAGTGAGCTATGTATTTAGTATTTGATTCTATGTACTAGGTGATTGCAATGGTTTAGTACCTATGCATTTCGATGAGATTGATCATTTACCATATAGACATTCTTTTATTCCTTTTTTTGGAGGCCATGAAGATACCTTCCATCTTTGATTTATCAGCTCTTCAGACTTAGTCTTCTCTAGTTGGTCATGTTCTATACAATGAAAGTTCTTCAGATCAACAGTTTGGCAGTGTTTGGAGCTTCATACTTCAATGGTGTTCTTTATGATCATCATTTTGTTCCTATCTTCTAGAACATTCTTTCCATCTCTTTTTGGAGAAGGATTTTTCCCATGTGATTTTCTCTATTTCTCCTCTTTTCAGAGATTTGGTTGTGCTTGGGTACCTCATTAGGCCTTGTTGTAGGGACCAAATTTACTTTCAGCAGTAGTTTCTATATTTTTAGCAACTCTCTAAGTTTATCTTAAAGGGGGGTGTTAGAGTAATAAGATATTGCCTTATTAATTGAATCATTTTGATTTAATTATTAAGTCACTTTGTATCTCTAGTTTACTTAAACTAAACTTTAGGCATATAATAATTAATTCTTTTATTAATTATTATTAGGTTTTACCTTTAGGGTTTTGATCTCTTTTATAAGGATTGATCTCTTTGTAATTTATTTATTCAGTTTTTGATAGTAGCAATTTCTCTTTTTGCTCACCAAGAATGTCTCATATGTGGATCTTGGAATTTCAGCATCCATAGCGTTTGCTTCTCTCTTTTTGTAACAAGTGTTTGCATTCAGGTGATTCTTAGGAGCCGTGGAGTTGAGCTTTTATCAACTTCAATAATAAATACATTTTGCTATAGATCTTTGTCTAGGCTATGTATAAATTCTATCAGCATTGTGGAGAAAAGTACAAAACAATTGTAATAGACAATACTTTGAAGAGTACATTTCGATGGAAGAGAAATATTGTTTGTGTTCATTGTTTTCCTATTTCTTATGAATCATACCCTTAGTCTATTAATCTCTATTGTTTTCTTGTTTTCTCCTTATTTAACTATAGGCATTAAGGTAAAAAAACCAAAGTAATGGTTTTTTTTGGTAATTGACTTGACATATTTAATCAATCATATTCCCATGCTTTGGAATGCTGAAAATGGTTGAGATTTTGTATCATTGGGTGTAACATCACACTCTATGTTAAGTACTCATATTATCAGTACTAATAATACTAAATATGTAAATAAATATTTCCAGCAAGATGTTATCATTTGCATGCATGGGATTGCCAAAGCCAATCTAAATAATTAGAGAATAAGAAAGTGGTCTAATGAGGGTGGCTTAAGCTCTCTTTTCGAGGAAGAGGGTGGTTCCATGACTAAAATTCTATTATTCTATGGGATTATTTAGAACAATCCCTGAAAAATAGCAGCCCCTATTTTTAGCAATTGGGTGAAAAAGGGTGGGGCTAGAAATTGCCCTACCCATCGAGGAATTATTCTGGCCACTTGTCAAAACATTTAGATTTTAGATTTTTGTTCAAAAAAATCTTAGAAAGAAATTACTATTTTAATTGTTTTTTATGCATGAAATATAAAAGAGAAACAAAGTTATTATTTTCCCGACAGATCAACTTCCTCACTCCTATAAAATAGAAAGCCAACTCTACTTTTTGTCCTTGTCTCGGATGGGACAAGCAAAAAATGTTGGGGACGCATCCTCGTATTATTATGGTGCTGGTATTATTTGTGGATGGGCTACATTATGTGATGGGTTTTTGCAAAAACAAGTTGCCATTGAACAATTTTTGGAAAGTGTTTTGCTGTTGCCTTTAATGTCATTTCAATAAATGTAATAATACCAACTCCGTTTTCACTGAATGTGTGTTGATATCAGATATTTGACTAGTGATCATTTTTCAAAATTAAAGATGGGTGTTCTGTAGCTTGTAACCATTTTTTTGTTGCAATTGGTAAATACATTTTGCTATAGATTTTCATCTAGGCCATGTATAAATTTAATCAACATTGTGGAGAAAAGTACAAAACAGTTGCAATAGACAATACTTGAAGAGTACATTTCGATGGAAGAGAAATATTATTGGTGTTCATTTTTTTCCCATTTCTTATGAATCATACCCTTAGTCTATTCCTCTTTATTGTTTTCTTGTTTGCTCCTTATTTAATCGTAGGCATTAAGGTTAAAAAACCAGAGTAATGGTTTTTTTTGGTAGGCGACTCAACATATTTAATCATACATATTCCCATGCTTTGGAATGTTGAAAATGGTTGGGATTTTGTACCATTGGGCATAACATCATATACTCTGTTAAGTACTCATATTAACAGTACTAATAATACTAATATGGAAATAAATATTTTCAGCAAGATGTTATCTACATGCATGACATTGCCAAAGCCAATCTAAATAATTAGAGAATAAGACAATGGTCTCATGAGGGCAGCTTAAGCTCTATTTTTGAGGAAGATAGTGGTCCTATGACCAAAATTCTATTATTCTATGGGATTATTTAGAATCTTTCCCTAAAAAATAGGAGCCACTATTTTTTAACAAGTGGGTGAAAAAGGGGTGAGGCTAGAAATTGCCCCACCCGCTTAGGAATTCTTTTTGCCACTTGTCAAAACATTTAGATTTTAGTTTTTTCTTCAAAAATCATTTTAGAAAGAAATTACTATTTTACTTGTTCTTTATGCAGGAAATATAAAAGAGAAACAAAATTATTATTTTCTTGATAGACCAACTTCCTTACTCCTATAAAATAGAAAGATAACTCTATTTTTTGTCCTAGTTTTAGTGCGACAGGCAAAAATATCGAGGATGCATCCTCATATTACTATAGTGTTGATATTATTAGCGGATGGGCTACACTGTGTGATGGGTTTCCAAAAAAACAAGTTGCCCTTGAATAATTTTTGGAAAGTTTTTTGCTATTACCTTGAGTGTCATTTCAATAAATGTAATAATACCAACTCTGTTTTCAATGAATGTGTGTTGATATCAGATATCTTACTAGCGATCATTTTTCAAAATTAAAAATGGGTGTTTTGTAGCTTGTAACCACTTTTTTTACAACTGGTAAATACATTTTGCGATAGATCTTCATTCAGGCCATGTATAAATTCAATCAACATTGCGGAGAAACATACAAAACAATTGCAATAGACAATACTTTGAACAGTACATTTCGATGGAAGAGATATTATTTGTGTTCATTATTTTCCTATTTCTTATGAATCATACCCTTGGTCTATTCTTCTTTATTGTTTTCTTGTTTGCTCCTTATTCAATTGTAGGCATTAATGTAAAAAACCCAGAGTAATGGATTTTTTTGGTAGGCGACCCGACATATTTAATCATACATATTCCCATGCTTTGGAATGCTGAAAATGGTTGAGATTTTGTACCCTTGGGTGTAACATCATACTCTCTATTAAGTACTCATATTATCAGTACTAATAATGCTAAATATGGAAATAAATATTTTTAACAAGATGTTATCTACATGCATGTCATTGCCAAAACCGACCTAAATAATTAGAGAATAAGATAGTGGTAGATCATGAGGGTGGCTTAAGCTCTATTTTTGAGGGAGAGGGTGGTCCCTTGACTAAAATTCTATTATTCTATGGGATTATTTAGAATCTTTCCCTAAAACATAGGAGCCCCTATTTTTTAACAAGTGGGTGAAAAAGGGGCGTACTAGAAATTGCCCCACCCAGCTAGGAATTCTTTTTGCCACTTGTCAAAACATTTAACATTTAGATTTTAAATTTTTGTTCAAAAAACATTTTAGAAAGAAATTATTATTTTACTTGCTTTTTATGCATGAAATATAAAAGAGAAACAAAGTTGTTGTTATCTTGACAAACCAACTTCCTTACTCCTATAAAATAGAAAGCCAACTTTATTTTTTGTCCCCGTCTCAAGTGTGGCAGGCAAAAATGATGGGGACATGTCCTCGTAGTATTGTGGTGCCGATATTATTAGTGGAAGGGCTATATAAACAAGTTGCTATAGAATAGTTTTTGGAAATTTTTTTACTATTGCCTTGAGTGCATTTCAATAAATGTAATAATACCAACTCTGCTTTCAGTGAATGTGTGTCGTTATCAAATATTTTACTAGTAATCGTTTTTCAAATTAAAGATGGGTGTTTTGTAGCTTTTAACCACTTCTTTTGCAATTGGTAAACACAATTTGTATAGATCTTCATTTAGGCCGTGTATAAATTCAATCAGCATTGTGGAGAAAAGTACAAAACAATTGCAAAAGACAATTCTTTGAAGAATACATTTCGATGGAATAGAAATATTATTTGTGTTCATTCTTTTTTTTGTTTCTTATGAATCATACCATTAGTCTGTTCCTCTTTATTCTTTTCTTGTATGATCCTTATTTAAATGTAGGCATTAAGGTAAAAAACAAAAAAAGAGTAATGGATTTTTTCAATAGGTGACCCGACATATTTAATCGTACATAATCCCATGCTTTGGAATGTTGAAAATGGTTGAGATTTTGTACCGTTGGACATAACATCATACTCTTTGTTTAGTACTCATTTTATTAGTACTAATAATACTAAACATGGAAATAAATATTTCCAGCAAGATGTTATCTACATGCATGTCATTGCCAAAGCCAATCTAAATAATTAGAGAATAAGACAATGGTCTCATGAGGGTTGCTTAAGCTCTACTTTTGAGGAAGAGGGTGGTCCCATGACTAAAATTCTATTATTCTATAGGATTATTTAGAATCCTTTCCTAAAAAATAAGAGCATCTATTTTTTAGTAAGTGGGTGAACAAGGGGTGGGGCTATAAATTTCTCCACCTGCCTAGGAATTCTTTTTGCCACTTGTCAAAACATTTAGATTTTAGATTTTTGTTCAAAAATCATTTTAGAAAGAAAATATTATTTTACTTATTTTTTATGCATGAAATATAAAAGAAAAACAAAGATATTATTTTCTTGACATACCAACTTCCTTACTCCTATAAAATAGAAAGCCAAATCTATTTTTTAGGATCCCTTTCCACGAGACCCAACCTTGACGATGATGAGGAAAATTTCTCATATTATTTTTCTATGATTGACCTACGAGTAATGAGTAGGTAGTTCTCTTCTTCAGATTCTTCTATTCCCTCTGATTCTCCTCTTCTTAGCAAACCAATAGACTGAATTGCGAAACTCGTAGCAGTGGGAGGAGATAGTGGCATAACATATCGCCCATAAGGGAATGGGTATCAATACTTCCTCACTAGATTTGTAGATGAGCAAATGCAGGGGCTTTTTCGATAGCTAGAAGAAGCAAAATGACGTAGTACTCGCCTAGCATATCTTTGCACGTACCTCAATATCCCATAGCATCAAAGAAAGCATCATCGCTAACACTTGACCAACTCCCTTATAATAGCAGGTACTCGAAACCAGTGAATGATCTTGCATTGGCCCATAGAATTATAGGGGTGGCGGTGATTTCAGTTTCCCATATAAGAAAAGGGCCAATCCCAAGTGGGGTTGTTGATCTGGTTGAACCACCATCACTAGTTTTCCGAAGGAGGTTTAGGCAATAGGGTTCAAAGGGAACATCCTAAGACGAATCCAACGAACATCTCCATTGGATATAGAGTAATTGCCCTTTTTCTCCGTCGATGATAATTGAATTGATCGCCCTAACAAAAGAAAATGCCATTGATAATTTTAGGAGAAGCTCATTGTAATGATTATCCTTGTATTGTAATTTTGTTTAAAATGATGAACCCAAACCAATCACCCTCCACAATTGCTGATTCAATCTATTAACAATGAATACAAATTAGATCTCAGAATTCACCAGGTTTTATTACTATTCTCAACATGAGATAAGGTTTTTGTAGTCTTTTAGATGACCCTAGTTCATGGTGACGACTAGAAAAACATATTGAATATGAGCTATTTAGCCACTACTGAAATGTAGCTAGCATATTTTTGCTCTCTATTGGTTGTGATACTACAAATTGTATCTCTTTCTCTCTTAATCCCATTCATCCAAATGATGGATCAAATAGTGTGATTCAAAACATTGATGGAAAACTCTTAACACAATCTAATCCAGATGTCATGCATTGTAATTGTAATGGATTATGAAAATTTGATCTCTCAAACTTTATCTCGTATATTGTCCTAAACACAATACTGACAAATAAGGTTAGCATCTAATGGAGGGGATTTACCACATAGTTAAGTTTAATAGAGAGTTCTAACTTTAAACAAATAGTTAAGTCTAGTGCAGATGTTGTTACAATATACGAGAGTTGTTTTCAAACTAGTACAACTTATCTCTTGACAATTGGTGGATGAAAATGATTTTCAATATTTAATGTAGCACGTAATGCACGACAATGAATATGGCTCCCACTCACACTCTCGCTGCTCCCGCCCACGATGCATTTTAAAATTTGGATGCTTCTGCCCACCGTCCTCTTGCTGTTATGAATGCCATGTTTGGGGTTGTTGCTCGCAAGAAGTCCTTTGCCTATGTTGTTGTGTCCTCTGGTGGATCTTCTAGGACGTCTCAGATGATCCTCTCGAAGTCTTGGGTTGCTGCAAGGAGGTCTACAATCTTTTATATATGCGGATGTGACTACTTTTGAGACAGGTCTCGGTGGCCTTGCCTCTGTTGGGAGAGGAGGAATCTGTTCAACTATGCCTGTCTCTGTAAGAGGTCCCATTGTGATTAATCTTGATTCAACAACTATTGATGAGATTTTCAAAAATGTTTAGGATTACTCTTCTACTACTACTATCTTTTGTTTTAGGGGTTTCTTGCCCTCTCTTTTGGATTTACATGCTTGGATTTCCAAACATTGGGAACCAATCATGACTAATACAATTCAGATTTACCCTGTGGTAAGGGGTTTTTTAATGTAAATTTTGCAAATTTTGCAGATAGGAAAACCGTTTTGTGTAATAGTTGTTTCTCTTGGGAAGAGAGGTTCTCCCTGATGGCCAAACCTAGTATCAGGGATTTAATTTGGCTATTGAATCGTTTAATACGATACCTTTATGGGTAAGATTGCCAAATCTTCCCTTTTACTTTTGGCTAGATTTAAAATTGGAGTTTGTGGGGGAGGCCATTGGGGATTTCCAGATGGTTGATACAGAGTCTTTTGATGTGTTTAAGATGATATATGCTTGCATTCTTGTGGATGTTGATTTTTATAAGGGTCTCCCTGAACATATTACTTTGGCTTCTCCAAATGGTTCTCGAACCCAAAATCTTGATTATGAGGACATTCCTTTCAAATGGAAGAAATGTCACATGACTAGCCATCTCCCTGCACGGTGTTCCTCTGATAAGATTAAATTCGAAGAAATCACCTTCTTGGTGATTGAGGGTTTCATACCATCATTATATGATTCAAAAAGTTTGCAAGGAAAGGGATGGGGTGGACTGCTCACCTCAGAATGATCTTTCTTTGGTAGATGATAATGTTGTTGTCTTTGATGATATAGATGCTATCTCTAAGGAGGCTTTGGTATAGAATGTTATAGCTGCCCCTTCTCTTGCTATTGGCTCTGTCCAGAACATTGATGTTGGAGTTGGTTCAACTGTCTTATCCCCTATTGCTGTGGGTATTGATGCCCATGTTTCTTCTACAAGGGTTTTGGGGGTTAGCAGTGGTGCTTCCCCTTTCCCTCCTATGGATACTCTTGTGGTCTGTCCTGGGTCTTTTGGTTTATCTTTGGGCTCGCAGAAGGTTGTTGAAAAGGTGGAGGATGGATGGACATCAATTAAGGGAAAAAAGGTCAAATCCTTCAAATCTTTGTTTGATATGTCTTTACATTCTCAAAAGACTGGACCAAAATTCAAATCTTGATGGTCTTTTATTTTTTGCTAGGCTGGTTTGTAACCCTCATGTTGGGAACTATGGTGTGTCCCTCTAGTTTGTTGGGTGATGTTCCATAGCTATGCTAATATCCTTCATTGCTATATCTTTCATGTCTCTTTGTACAAGGTTTCAGGTCCTTTTAAAAATCAAAACACTTAATGCATGACTCCACATCCTTGAGTTGTTTTTTTCATGGTTGGGGATAAAGGCCTCCCTTTTAATGCAGAAGGTGCTTTTCTATTGGTCAGTTGGCTATGGATTATTCTTTTTTGTGTTATAGAGGTGTCATGTCCCCAATTTTTGGTGACAGTTCGATTTAATTAATTTAATTAATGGTTGTCCAAGGACGACTAATTAATTATTTTAATTAAATAAATAGTTATTAAAAGATAACTTTATATTTAATAAAGTGACTTGGATTATAAAAATATTTAATAAAGTCACTTGAGGGATAAGATCAAAAATGTTCTAGAAGTCTCTGGAGAGGATGGAGAGAAAAGAATAAATAGGCACCCCGGGGCTCCATTCGAATCAGGCAGTTGTTTATCTCTCTTTTGATTTCATGTTGTGATTCAATCACAGGTGCATTGTGGAACCTAGGGTTTTCGCAATTGTCACAGTTGGCCATTGAGAACGATAACTCTCAATAGGTACGCAATTTTGAGGGTGTGGAATATCATCTGAATTATTGCAGATTGGAAGTGACAATACAGTCATTTCATCGAGGCAGAATTTGTGGCCTAAGGCCAAATCCGGAGGATCATTTTGAGAATTGCTATTCGTAGATTTAAGCTTTCGCAAGGTTTGAAGTTCATTATAATTTCAGGTGGCAAGAGGAGTAAGGCGATATCTTCAGCATTCTATAGAGGAAGACGCGGTATGAGCAGATTGGAGGCATGAACAAGTTTCCAAGTTTTTCCTTCCAGCTAGCATTTCCGTATATGGAGCTGTTTGTAGAGAAGACATTTGAAATTATTTGCACAAAGTCTAGTGGAATTTTGGAAGACCAGATTATAGTATATCACCCACGACAATCACATAATTGGGGATTATAAGGAAATTGCCGGGATGGCGTAGCAGAAGATATTATGCGGCAGGGAATTAGGAGTTAATTCCGAACCCAGACAGGAGTTTATAACATCGCCAAATTTTCCACCAGAATCAAGCGCTATTCTTTCTAGCCGGATTCAATTAAATCAAGTAGGCGCCGTTTTGGAAGGATCAGAGATTTCCGCGTAAGGACAGACGGATCAGAGAAATAATCAATGTCGTCGGTGCTTGATACCTGTTTGGGAAATTAGAGAAATCTCAAAGAAAACTCCAGAGATGAAGATTGTTTGCGGATTCTACTAGACTCAGCGGAAATCATGATTAAAAATTGGGCTTACCACGGGATCGTTGGAAACAACCTACAGATGCCATTCGACCCGTTTGAAATTAGGAGTAAGGGTGAAATGGCTTTCAGCACCAGTTGGTAGAGAGTTGACAGGGACAGATCCAAACCCGTTAGCAACTACATCAGCAGGCTTGCAGTTGGACTTGGAGAAGTGTATTCGTTCGGGCTTGGAGAAGTGTATCCGTTCAAACCTCAGGTTCGTGCTATTGATTTCTTGTATAAAATACTGTTTGGGCGGCTCACATTCAACCAAGGAGGGATCACCAACTTAAGGGAACCGTGGCTAAAGATACAAACAAAATCAGGTTCTCAATAGATCATTAGAATCAATTAAATTAACAGGCATTGTTACTCTTCCTGTATTACCCGTAGGGTAACTTGTTATTGATACTTGGGTCTGTAATCATTGCACTACTACGAAGAGTTTAATATTATTGGTGTTCCAGTTATCATGGCATCCCTTGTATAACCATCTTTATTGCAAGTAGTTCCAGAGACAAATTCATTCCAGCAGTATTAAGTTGATTGCTAATTGTTTGACGAAATGTCAAACCCATGAAGTTTAGTATTTTGGTCGGGGTTATTTCAGTACTTGCAAATTATTTGACGAATTGCCACAGTACAATATCGGGATTTAGTGACCTTTATAGCTAGGGTCATTTCAGTGGTATCAGAGCTTGTTTGCCAACTATTTGACGAATTGCCACAGTACAATATTGGGATTTAGTGACCTTTATAGCTAGGGTCATTTCAGTGGTATCAGAGCGGTTTTCTTGCCATCCTGTGGGGTGAGAACCGAATTACATGAGTGATCAGCACTCTACTTCAACCAAGATGGACAGGTACAACACCAAGTCTCCAAGGACACAATCTCGGACAAGTAATAGACAGAGTATTCAGAGTCGGAAATGTGGAAAGGAGGACTATTCAGGTATTCAGGATGAGCTCAGAAAAATCAAACATAACATGTCTGAACTGTTGGTTAAACACCACCGTATGCTTGACAGGCTGTCCGTCCCAGCTAAGGCGAATAAATCAACTGGATTTCGTTTTGGAAAATCTTCTCGCAAAGCACTAGCTGATACAGTGGGCGATGCTACTAGGAACCTTAATGAGGAGTTCGAGAAACAAGTGTGCAACCAGTCAAAGGCTTCAGTTCGGTCACAGGAAGAAGTGGTGAAGGATATTATGCTGATAGATAGTAACTGTCAACTTGACACTCAAGTTGAGACAGCTGAATACGAGTTTCCCAAAGGTGATGTCTCATGTACTCAGGGTAGTTTGGTTCCGACAGTCAATGATTACAGTAAAGTGAGTTCAGATGATGATGAAGATTTCATTGTGCATGGTGATGAGAGATCTGGTAAAAATGAGCAGACATCAAGCATTTATGATTTTGCTGACAGAGAGTACCAAGCTCAGTTAGATGCTTCGTCACATGAGGATGAGAATGGCAGTACTTCACATGATTTGTCCAGCCAGCTGAAGGTAAGCAAAGATAGTATTGTGGCTTCTTTATCTCATCATGACAGGATGCGGGAGATGTTAGAAGAGCACATCCAGATGATTCAGTTACAAGGAAGACATAAGGGAGTTCAGGCAAAATCTTCTTGTTGTGACTTACATGCAATTGGTGAAGGAATGGGAACGACGAAGTTGAGCTATTTACATCTTCTATCAGATCGTGACCATCTTCTAAGCCTTGCCAAAGACTATTCAGATGCCTTGAGGAGGAAGGAGGAGGAGGTTGTCAAGCTTTCTCGCGAGCTTGAGGACACTCGAGAAATTTTGGCTTTATAGGACTGGGAAAGACATGGGAATGAGCATGGCATGGAGCTAAGCTTAGTTTCATCTGGCACGTCTGACACTCAGCTTTCTACATTTGACGGATCATATATGGTAGCTGATAATGTTACGAGTTCATCTTGCATTCACATCCAGGATACAAGGACAAGGTCAGACAGGTTCGTAGAGCCAGTTGGTCACATTATTCAGGTAAGAAGTTTGCTTAAGTTACCGGCTGTCCCTTGTTCACAGATATGGACTCGAGAATGTTTCAACAGTGTTTGGGATTCAGTTAACCAAAGAACTTTAACACTTTATGGTAGCCATAATTGTTTGAGTACTATCATGGATTTGATTAGCAGAATACACGGTGTTGTCTTTCCTTGTGCCAGCAGTTTGTCCGATGTTGGTATTAGTTTTTATACACCGGTGTTAGGTTTGGTTCATATATGCAGACGACCATTCTTGCTAAAGGGTGTTGAAGATTTTTCATATTTGCAATCATGTACAGATGAGTCCCAGGATTGTTTTGACCTTGGGGAGGATGAAATGGACAGTTTTGAAGACACAGCTTCTTTGACAGTTTCTTTAGGTACAGAAGAGCTTGATAGCAGAACTACAGATTTTGATACTCTGGATGTTGATATGAGTTTTGGAGTTGATTCGCAAAATATGGGTGGTAATAATCCAAAGACCAGTATCTTTAAAGATACTCCTTTAGACAATGCGTCAGAGGGAGTTTATAGAAGACAGTCTAGCCAGAGCCATCATGTGATTAGCCAATTGAAAGTTAGTGAGCGAGATATTGCTATCGCTTGTGAGCACTTTGATACTGCTCATCAGTTGTTAGCTGTTACTAGTTGGGGTACTTCTATGACAGATGAGTCCAGTGGTGGTTACTTTTCCTTGGCAGAGATTCATGCCTTGCGTGAAGCTGTTCGGATTTTGAAGCAGGATTATTTATGATTGGTAGCCGACCGTGATCACTTGGTTGAGTGGGGGAGTACAGCATATGAGGCCCTCTTGGATCGTGAAGAGGAGGTGAGTGAGCTTTCCCAAGAGCTCATAGCGACTACTGAGGTGTTAGAGGACACACAGCGAGATCTACAGAAGTCGCAGTTTCAGTTCAAGGAGGTGACCGTGGAGTTGGAGCATTTGCGGTCAAACCCAGCCCCAGACCCAGTTCATTTGTCTATTGAGGTGGGTGGTGGAGAGTATACTCCTGTAGTTGTTACTGAGGAGCATGTTGTTGGGATTGTCACACATGTTCAGGATTTAGAAGAAGTTGGTCCTAATGAGTTTGGGATATCAGTAGAGTCAAGTTTCCAGATTGATTCTTCCCAGATAGTTGATAGTGTGGTACAGTTGAATATGCCACCCTTACAGGAGGACCAGTTGTGGTGTAAAGGGGAGTATGTTAATGTTTCCCCATATAATTTTTACTGCACTAAACCATTCATGAAGTATTTGCTGGATAGTGCATGTGTTCATTTGGACTCACATAAAGTGACAGAAGGTGTTCTCATCCAAGATACTAGTGTTATTTGCAGATTGGTTGAGAAGATTATAGGAGTCCTCTCTACTATGCTACTTCATGAGGATCTCGAGGAAGGGTTTGTTGAGCAGAATGCACGGGATCCTATCCAGCCTACAGTCACTCGGAGTCAGAAAATGGAGCCATCTGTTGATTCCCAGTTCAGTGATGATGAGCCAGCAGCAGAGTTTGGAAGTTCTTACCGGCATTATACGGTAGGGTACGCTCATCATTGTTCTTTTGACACAGAGATAAAAGATTTTATTTCACGTAGATGTAGATTGGCTCTAGTTTCTTATCATCCATTAGGGGATAGATTGGCACCATCTTTTGAAAATAAAACTGGTAGTAGCAAGTTACTCGGCCTGCAACATCGACACACCCAGAGCAGTTTTTCAAAGATTGGATTTGATGGCAGTAATTCAGGTACCTATGGCTGTTGTCATATCTACAGTGCAGTTGGGTGCAGGTGTCATTTTGACAAGGGCTTGAGTTTTGATAAAGTTGATGTTTCAGTTGGCTTGAGTTCCGCAGAATGGTTTCTTCTACTGGCATCTACAGTTGGTTTTCAGATGATTTCATCAGAGTTGTCAGTTGTTTGGATGTTGAGTACAGTTTCTCAGCTACTGGTATTGATGATTTCTCCACGGGAGTATGATGAGGATTGGGATGATACACAGATTTACATTTGGGATCCAGGAAGACTGATTGGTTCATGGTTCAGCCATTGCTTGGGGACAAGCAATTTCAGGAAGGGCGGACTGTCATGTCCCCAATTTTTGGTGACAGTTCGATTTAATTAATTTAATTAATGGTTGTCCAAGGACGACTAATTAATTATTTTAATTAAATAAATAGTTATTAAAAGATAACTTTATATTTAATAAAGTGACTTGGATTATAAAAATATTTAATAAAGTCACTTGAGGGATAAGATAAAAAATGTTCTAGAAGTCTCTGGAGAGGATGGAGAGAAAAGAATAAATAGGCACCCCGGGGCTCCATTCGAATCAGGCAGTTGTTTATCTCTCTTTTGATTTCATGTTGTGATTCAATCACAGGTGCATTGTGGAACCTAGGGTTTTCGCAATTGTCACAGTTGGCCATTGAGAACGATAACTCTCAATAGGTACGCAATTTTGAGGGTGTGGAATATCATCTGAATTATTGCAGATTGGAAGTGACAATACAGTCATTTCATCGGGGCAGAATTTGTGGCCTAAGGCCAAATCCGGAGGATCATTTTGAGAATTGCTATTCGTAGATTTAAGCTTTCGCAAGGTTTGAAGTTCATTATAATTTCAGGTGGCAAGAGGAGTAAGGCGATATCTTCAGCATTCTATAGAGGAAGACGCGGTATGAGCAGATTGGAGGCATGAACGAGTTTCCAAGTTTTTCCTTCCAGCCAGCATTTCCGTATATGGAGCTGTTTGTATAGAAGACATTTGAAATTATTTGCACAAAGTCTAGTGGAATTTTGGAAGACCAGATTATAGTATATCACCCACGACAATCACATAATTGGGGATTATAAGGAAATTGCCGGGATGGCGTAGCAGAAGATATTATGCGGCAGGGAATTAGGAGTTGATTCCGAACCCAGACAGGAGTTTATAACATCGCCAAATTTTCCACCAGAATCAAGCGCTATTCTTTCTAGCCGGATTCAATTAAATCAAGTAGGCGCCGTTTTGGAAGGATCAGAGATTGCCGCGTAAGGACAGACGAATCAGAGAAATAATCAATGTCGTCGGTGCTTGATACCTGTTTGGGAAATTAGAGAAATCTCAAAGAAAACTCCACAGATGAAGATTGTTTGCGGATTCTACTAGACTCAGCGGAAATCATGATTAAAAATTGGGCTTACCACGGGATCGTTGGAAACAACCTACAGATGCCATTCGACCCGTTTGACATTAGGAGTAAGGGTGAAATGGCTTTCAGCACCAGTTGGTAGAGAGTTGACAGGGACAGATCCAAACCCGTCAGCAACTACATCAGCAGGCTTGCAGTCGGACTTGGAGAAGTGTATTCGTTCGGGCTTGGAGAAGTGTATCCGTTCAAACCTCAGGTTCGTGCTATTGATTTCTTGTATAAAATACTGTTTGGGCGGCTCACATTCAACCAAGGAGGGATCACCAACTTAAGGGAACCGTGGCTAAAGATACAAACAAAATCAGGTTCTCAATAGATCATTAGAATCAATTAAATTAACAGGCATTGTTACTCTTCCTGTATTACCCGTAGGGTAACTTGTTATTGATACTTGGGTTTGTAATCATTGCACTACTACGAAGAGTTTAATATTATTGGTGTTCCAGTTATCATGGCATCCCTTGTATAACCATCTTTATTGCAAGTAGTTCCAGAGACAAATTCATTCCAGCAGTATTAAGTTGATTGCTAATTGTTTGACGAAATGTCAAACCCATGAAGTTTAGTATTTTGGTCGGGGTTATTTCAGTACTTGCAAATTATTTGACGAATTGCCACAGTACAATATTGGGATTTAGTGACCTTTATAGCTAGGGTCATTTTAGTGGTATCAGAGCCTGTTTGCCAACTATTTGACGAATTGCCACAGTACAATATTGGGATTTAGTGACCTTTATAGCTAGGGTCATTTCAAGGTGGTCACTTGGTGAAATGAAATAAATAATGATTATTCAACTTTCCTCATCTCTGATTGCTCCATTGATGACTCTTTATAGGTTAAGGATTTCGTCCTTGTTTGATGTTGATTTTTTCAAGTATTTTTTACTTCACCCCTTGTTTCTATTTTGGCCCCCTTTGGTGGCATGAACCCTTCTTTGTCTGCTATTTCTCTTGATTCACCCTAGCATTTCGTTGTTGAAGTTCAATATTGTCAACACTATGTACCTAGTGTCATTGATTCTCTTTGGGATTCCTCCACCCCCCTCTTGTAGCAAGGGCACCTCTAATAATATTGTTAGGATAGTTGTTCGATGATGTAAAACAAATCATTCTACAAACTCGTACTCTCATCTCTGTGTTGGAGATGAGTTACATACCCACTCTTGATGTAGGCTACTATTTGTGTTGCTAGTCTACTATCATTGGTCTCCTTTGACCTCGTAAATAATTATTTTGGTTTGTGGTTTAATGCCTTTGGGTTGTTGTGGTATATGTGAAAACATCTTTATTTTGATGCTTTTAATATTAAAATACTTGAAAGCAAAAATAATTTATTATTATTATTTTTAAAATTACATTTATATTTTTATAACTAGATCAAAATGTTGATATATTCTTAATAAGTAGTAGTTGCATGTTTATGTACACACAACTTTAATTACCTATTTTCATGTAATGGAAGCATATGTATTGTGCATTAGGTATGAACCTTTTAACAATACTTTGATAATACATAGTAAAATATATTTATTTCTCATTTACATCCAATTTAAAAGTGTATAATTGAAATATAAATCTTTATCTTTTTAATGAAATTTAGGTACTCCTTTTTATTGACATATGATTAAAACAAATGAATCTATGCACCTCTTCTAAACAATAAAACTTGCAAATGAACTTGTTGCATTTTTAACATGTGGCAAGACAAATTATGTGGACACAATAACTTTTCTTTTTTACTTATAGATTTATAGGTGGTATATTAGGATAAGTCTAAATTTAACACAATAAGAAATAATTAAAATTAAAATAGAATTTTTCTATTATTTATGTTTTTTTAATTAAGAAAATAGGTTTTGAAGGGACCCTGAAACCCAATGGAAAAAAGTGTCTAAAACTAAACACCTCCAAAATAAAGCCAATAGATATTCAATACTCTCAACAAAGAGTCACGAGATCGAGACACAACATTGCTTAAATAGAAAAAGGGTAGCGAAACAACTCAAAAACCCCACAAAACAAGCTGGTGGCCAAGGGAAGGATAAGTATTTTAATCAAACCACCCATCAGTACATCATCTTTCAAGATTTCCCCAATATCCCCCTTTTGAGGAGATTAGGGGGAGAATGAGGGGGGAATTTCTTTCAATATTTTCCTTTAATCGTAATCCAATGCTCCTCAATCTTGGTTGTCACAAAATGCCAGGGTTGTGGATCAACTGACTTATTAGCACTAGAAGATCCATCATTAGATTTGATGGTAGTTTGTGGTGACTAATCAAGGAAGTACTATGCATGCTCCATAATTCCTCAATGGGTTCAGTCATGTTGCATTTTTACCCTAAAGTGGTTAAAAAATTTGTTGCATTTTTGGGCCAACATGTTGTAACTAATTTTAACCTTAAAGCGGCAAAAATAATTGTATAAAATGGCTTAGGGTTAGGGATTTCATAAGGTGTGATGTAATAATAGCTTCTTGCAACAATATTGAGTTGTAAGGGATTATAGATTGTAATCAAGTTGTAATCACTAGATCATAAAATATTGGACTTGTTGTTGGTGGATGTAGCCCAGGGAATGGGTGAATCACATTAAATCTTTGTGTCTTATGTTCTCTTCTATGTGCATTTTCTTCTTCTTTTGATATTGGTTATATTTGCATATAATTATTATTTCTATCTCTTTAAATTCTAACAAGTGGTATCAGAGCCTAGTTGTTTTAGTTATCCTTTGCAAGAAAGTCTCACAATTGAATGGGAGCAATGGTAGATGAGGGTAAGTTGAAGGTTGAGAATTTTAATGAGCAACACTTGTAGTTATGGAAAATGCAAATGGAGGACTATCTTTATCAGAAGGATTTATGGTGGCCATTATAAGGAAAAACTAAGAAACCGATTGCTATGATAAATGAGGAATGAGAGATTCTAGATATAAAGGAAATTGGAAGTATTTGTTTACGCCTAGTGCAATTGGTGGCATTTAATATTACAAAAACAAAGATGGCTAAAGAGTTGATGCAAACCCTAGCAAAACTATATAAAAAGCCCTCTGCTTCAAATAAGGTGTTTCTCATGAAGCATTCATTTAATATGAAGATGACATAAGGTAGATCTATTGCAGATCATTGAAATGAGTTTAATACAGTTACTAGTCAGTTGTCTTTTGTGAATGTTAATTTTGATAAAGAAATTAGGGCTCTCTTGATTTTGTGTTCTTTTCTAAGTAATTCTATTTCTGGATCTAATACTCTAAAATTTGATGATGTGATTGGTGTGATTCTAAGTGGGAAAATCATAGGAAAACCTTAGGTGCATCTACACCAGGAAGTGCTTTGAACACACAAAGCAGAGGCAGAATAACTGAGAGAGGAAGTAATTATGGAAATTGACACAAGGAGGTACGAAGAACAAGGGCCAAAGGCACACCCATCTATTCAAACTGTCTGTACAAAGTCAACACAATGGAAATAACAACAAATACAAAACAACTCAGGAGATAGAGGAAGCAAATTCTTTCATTCATATATTCATCCAAAGATCTATTACATGCCCAACTATAAGGCCTTCTGGGTTATGACCACATATATCAATTCAATTACAATCTTTAATAATCAAACTTTGAAATTTATTTCTTCCTTCTCTCTAAGTTACCCCTTAAGACTTTAACCAAGGTCTCTTAAATACATGCACAACCACAAGTCAACCTATTGCAAATACAACTAAATAAATTCTCACATTAAATGCTAGGCTAAGCCACAAGTCGGCTCACAATAGATATCTAATACTAAATTAAATGAAAAAGTTGACCTCAATAGGAAACCACACACGAAAAACTCAACAAACGAAGATTCCACAAAATATTGACACTCGACATCCAAATGAACTCGACAACCACACGAACTCAACATCCAAATGAACTTGACATCCAAAGGATGACTCAACAACCAAAGAAAACTCAACAACCAAAGATACTCGGTAGCAATT